>JAHDVE020003090.1:0-32995 GCA_022606495.2 Halesus radiatus | reverse complement strand
CAAAGAAACAGAGAAACAGAGAAACAGATAAACAAAGAAACAAAGAAACAGAGAGTCATTCATTTCAAAATTTTATATCATTCCAAACATTTATTATTATAATGAAAAAAGCATAATTTATCAGAAGAAATTATTTATCAGCGGATTTATCAGAGCTGATAAAACTTTGTGCTAAGTACTGATACACTGTAGAACATGTGATATGATATGATTTATTAACGTTCGATACGCCTTCCCAATAGGACATCTAACCTCCAATATTCAAGTTCTACAAGTCTTGTTAGCTTAAGTCAAACCAGATTGGCTTAAAAACTATCCAAATAAGTGGTTTTATTCATTTGTAGTGATTAATAATCAATATCACGCGACAAAGTGTTATATTTTTAAATTTTTTTATCTTTAAGCTTTAATTTATTCTTTGGAAAAGTAGTTCAAATAAATGTTTAAACATTGCTATAATCGGCCACGTATAATTTTGTAGTGATTCTGATAAAAAAAAGTAACTATATTGTGTCTGTTCCTCACTAGAAATAAATTCATCATCAGGTAATATTCTATAATTATTTATTTACTCCTTCTTTATGATTTATTGATTGTTTTTTGTGTGTTATTTCGTAATCCTCCATTTATTTTTTTTAAATAATGTTAAATAATGGATTTAAACACCGAAACATCTGTCACAATAATAGTGAATTTAAAATAGTGGCAGAAATCATTAAATTAAATTTTTAACCCTTAACCGGCATACATGGGTCAAAAACGACCCGGACTTTTTGTTTTTTCGTAATATGTCAATGGCTGTTCGATATTCAAAAACTGCTCCAAATATCCCTCCGTCGCACAGATCCGTGCAACATAATGACCGCTTGGAATAACAAGGTTCCATCTGACACTGACCCTATTCTGAGATAATGGGCTTCAAAGATTTTAATGACTATATTTAAATACGTATTCAACTTTATATTGTTTTGAGTATGCAAATATGTATGCTTAGTTGTAGGTTATTAACTGATTTTAAGTATTATCAAGGATTATTATTAATTAGAAATACAAAATCTGGGAAAGCAATTTTACTAGATGGAACCTTGTTACGCAATTGAGTGATTTCAAGTAAGTGAACCCTGCGATGGAACCTTGTTCACTTATATACTCGTATTCTTACAGAAATGAAGTTTTTGGTGTACTTATCTCTTGTGGAATTGTGTTAAAATTCACACTGTTAGGAAATTTAGGAATGCAATCAAACTATAAATAAAAGAGATCAATAATTGTTTATTCTGAGAGGTGTGGTGATTAATTAACAGCAAAATAATATTTTTTAATCATTGAAGAAGATAATATTATTATAGAGTGGAAGATACTCTCAGTATCGCCCTGGTGAAAGACAACCATTTAGAATTGAAACGTTGCTTGAAATGGCTTTTAGCCGTGTTTGGTGACCAGATCTGAATAGCCAGGTATTTTCCCACCCTTCTCTTCCCCTTCTGCTTCCCCTTCCCAATACTTTCAGCCTCACAACATTTCCCAAATGGGGATGCCATAGTCTCACTGGCTCCAGACGGTTGGGAGCAGTTGAGACTCTTGTGCGGTATTCATGTAAAAAAAAAAAATATATATATATATTAACACATCCCAATTGAACCACGAAACCGAAAAAACAACAGAAATGAAAAAGATTTCAGTCGCATCTGGGACTCGAACCCAGGAACTCTACCTATCCGGGGTAACCGCTTAACCAACTTAGCTAATGAGACCAGCCAATAATATGGGATTTATAAAAAATGGAGCATAATAAGTCTTGAACTTGAAGCATGATATCGGTGTAAATGGCGTAAATTGAACTGGTCTCATTAGCTAAGTTGGTTCGAGTCCCAGATGCGACTGAAATCTTTTTCATTTCTGTTGTTTTTTCGGTTTCGTGGTTCAATTTGGATGTGTTAATATTATCTTCTTCAATGATTAAATATTACAATGAAGTTTACAAACATCAATAAGTTATAAAAAATAAATTGAAAAGAATAATTATAATTATTCAATAAAAATCAGCAAATATGGTATGCACAAGTTCCTTAATATAGGGAATAATTATAATAATATAATATTTGTTTAACAATGAATAGCAAAAATAATAATATGTACTTAATTAATTATGGTTAATGAAATAAAACAAACAAAAATAATATCCGAGATGGTACAAAATAAAAAAGTGAATTAACATTATTATGTATTAACCCATGTTTCAAATAAACCGATGTTTAAAAGCATAGCAATGATTGTTAATATTTTCAGTCTTCCAGAGGCATGGAGATTAACATCGTGAATTTTTTGTTGAGATACATTACTTGCGTATTTCTTACGTTTTTCGGTTCAATCAATGTGGAAATTGGAAATGCCAATTCAACGATCAAACTACTATTCTCCTTGGTTTATTACGAATTCTTAAGTTTTCCGTTTTCAAAATATTACAGCTGAATGCATTTTTGTATTCCAATTCACACATGTTTTGTGTAAACCGAAGTACAGACACTTTTAAAAATGGTATTTATTGGCTTAGAAGCACTGCCACAATCTTTAAAATCATCTGCGCTCATTTGCAAAACTCTAAGTGGCTTTCTTCTGTTCACTGACTTTGAATTTAAATTAAATTTGGTCATAAAAATATGCTTGTAGATACATTTTCACCACGTCCAAATTCGACAAATGTGAAATAAAGCAACATGCTCCATCACTTCTTATATTTTATCTGCAGGAAAACCGTTCAGAAAACAGTCTATATATGTGTCAGAATCGCTGTCTGATGGTTTATAAGGTGTTGCAGAATCTCTATAATCCTCGTATTGAATCATTTTAAAAAAGAATCACGCTTTAATAATTAAATTTACACTTCTAATTGCTTCGCGCGGAAACCTAACAGTTCGTCAGATGGAACGCTCTGTATGGATTAATGTAAAGTGAGTTACAAAATAACTTTTTAAGTTGGAGTTTCACCTGCACTTGAAACCTTGTTTCACAAATTATAGTAAATTACTGATGCAGTTGGAACTTTCAATACCTTCAAATTCCGTTAATATTCACTAGATTTTGATGGTGTCTATAGAAGAAATGAAGAATAGTGCAGTTGGAACCATTTCTAAACAATACCTCAAATCAGCCCAAATTGTCAGTTGGAACCTTGTTATTCCAAAGGGTCGAAAATATGTCTGTGCTGTTTTCGAATGGGTATATTAACAAAATACTGGCTTCTACTTTGCAGATATCTCATGGGACTTCATCTCCTATCTCAACATGCAGGCCGATCCGCAATTGGCTTACAGCTTGAACGATTTGGGGGAAATCTTAAAATCATTCACTCCCATTAAAGATAACAGACGTAAACTGGCTTTAGAACCGTATCCCGGTCTGAAAGTCTTAGCGGCCTTCGCCAAACTGGCATACTGCGATTGTGCCGGGATGCTGGTCCTTCCCGAAGGCTGGAACCTGCTCACCACGGCACAGAACAAATCCAGGACTAATGGATACTTTGGCTGCGCCTTCTGGAGCCCTTCAGAGCAGCAGGTGGTCATAGCCCATAGAGGGACGGACCCTCGGAACTGGGGAGCACTCGGGATTGACTTCAAAGGTGTTTATCTCAACAAATACACCCAACACATGAGCTCAGCTGTCTCTTTTGCAGATGATATCAAGACAGTAATTCTAAAAATTAATAAACAACATGGCAGTCGCTTCGTTCTATCCATAACAGGCCACTCCCTGGGAGGGTGGTTGGCCGGGGTTACCACCATGACTGTCAAATACCTCAAGAGGGAAGGCAGTGACTTCTGCAGGATCGTCAGCTCCGATGAAGGCCTCCACGCGCACACTCTGGCCTTGGACAACCCAGGGATTGAGGATATTCTGATAAAGTTACGCAGAGATTATGATTTACGGTACGACCGTTCCATGTGGACCAAGGACTTGGATATCACCACCATCGTTGCCGCTGCAAATCTGGTGAACTGCACTAGCTATCACGTGGGAGATGTAAATCAGATGCACAGATCCCGTGACTCTAATAAGTCTAATATCAGTAGTCTCTTTTTGCGCAATATAGAAACCCACAGTTTAGACAACTTTATCAAAGATTTTGAAGAAGGAAAGGATATATATAAAGTGCAAAACTGGCCTCAAGGGTACGCTGAGCGCAAACCACACCACGAGCTAGAGATGCATTGCAATTCTTACATCTTACGTCCGGATTCCGAAGAAGTTGTAGAACCGGTTGAAGGAAATGGTGGTCCAGAAAACATAGACGAAATGACTTTCTCACGAAACGTATCTGAGAGCCAACAGCAACGTGGACTAGAGATATTCTTAACTTACCAGAGTACAGATGCAGCTGAAGGAAACGCCGTTAGTACGAGTTTTATAGATCAACTAAAAAATAAACTTATCCCGGAGCAAAAAGAAGAAAAAGATATCTCACACTACAGATCTGAATTTTCGCTGGGAAATACATGTCACCTGGGAGTGTTTTCTATGAAGGAGTTGAAGTTTGTTCAAAATTTTAGTTTATTTCAAAGCTGTACGGTAATGAAACTGATAGAATTCAATAAATTCGTTTCTCGCAAACAACTTGATGAAATAGTTTTCCCAACATTTGAGATGAACGCTGGAAGAAACACCATCTCTTGCGAAACAAAGGAACAATTGGAAACGGTGATCAGACTAACGAAACAACTCTTGCGCTGGTTTCCTGCAGAAATCATGGATACATTGTCTAAACAGAATCGTAGTATTAAGTCGGCCCCACTATACATGGCTGGCCAGGCTTATCTCCGCTCCTTGCCAGATATCCTAGACTGCACGGACACCTTGGGGTTGGAGAAATTCTTGGAATCTCCCGACCAACGGGTTTTACAAATTCAGACCACCGATGGAAAATTCGAAGCTGCCAGGCTCCACAACATTTTGATTAATTTAAAAAAAACATTTCTGTACACAAAATATTTGAAAAATAATTTGTACACCTTTCTTAGTTGGAATGATATGTCTAGTATAGCAAGGGACGTGGACATCAAAAGCTTAAACAAACCCAACGTCACTGTTGATAACCTGCTCATACTTATTTTACCATCCCAAACTGATTACTCACCGAACGATATTTTTAGAAAAATATTAAAAAATTTACAAAAGTGCAGCCTGAAAAAACTTGTGATCATTCTGTCCCAACCAATTGATTCACAATTATTTTCTGATTACGACCTCAAAGTTATAAATAAAGATTTTAAGTTATTTGAGCTAAGTGACCTAGCTGAAACATCTAGGGAAAAAATATTTACAAGGGATGCAATAACTATAGGGGAAGAAACACTGAGCCTCAGTACTTTACTCGGAGATGCATGCAGATCCCATGACAAACAGATTCAAAGCAACGTTAGTAAACTCATATCGCCCATTTTGAAGGACCTCGCAACAGACATTCAGTACGTTGCGAAAATTTCAAACAAGCTTCCAAAGCTCTCTGAATTGGAAGCTCTATATTCAAAAGGGAACAAGCAAGTGAACAAATCGAGGCTTTTCGAACTACTGGAAAGGACTGGAGCCGATGGTCCACTGCTTGTGATCAGCGATCCAGAGGAACTCAGTCAGGACTACTGGGGGGAGGAGGTGACGGAGGCTGCGCGGAGGAGGATCTTCACCACTGCGGCAGATGGACGGGACCTATTTTTGGAAAAGTGTCGGGAGGAGTCAGCTAGAATAGTGTATTGGTTGAAATTATCCACTGAAGGCCTTACACTAAACGAAGTTTACAATCGCAGCATTTACTTCCCCAGGAAGTTCCACAGTCGTTTTATCATTATATCGTTGAAAGAGTTAGTTCAGAATTGCGGACATAAGGATTTATTTATTTTCGACAATGTGAAGGATAAGAGATCGATGATAAGTTGCTTTGAATTATTAACTGATGTTGGGAAAATCTTCTTCACAAGCAATCAATTTTGTACAAAAATGGCTTCTCGAGAATTGAGCATGGAAAATAAAATGAATGAGAAATTATTAAATAAACATTTTTTTTCAATGTTGACGATTGGAGGCAGTCCACGTTTAGTCTGGCAATACTCCCTCGGCTCTCTGGATGGCCTGCGCCCCTTCATCACCAGAGACTACAGCGACTCCATTGACGAAGATGCCTTCCGCAGGATGAAGAAAGACGTAATAATTATTGCTGATGATCCTGGAGTGGGGAAAACCACCAGCCTGACGCGCATATCTGAGATTGTCCAAAACTACTGGGTGCTGAGAATTAACCGCAATGGAAAGGAATTGGAAAGTGCTCTCATTAAACTACATCCACTAAACCCGAGATCAGTTACGGAATTTTTAATAAATACAACGAGTTTAAATACCGATGAAAACCTGGGACGTAATTTGTTACAACAATGCCTCCAATTGGATAGTGCAAGGAGAATTTGTATAATAGTTGATGCATTTGATGAGATAATTGATAAAAAATCCAAAAGTATATTGCTAGAACTCCTTAAGTACTTAAAAAATACTAGTAAATGTAAAACAATTATAACCACACGGGTACACCCACAAGAAAGACTGGAAAATGATTTGACAGAACTTTCAATGAAGATGGAAAAAATTTCAAAAGAAGAACAGAAAGGCTACATGGTGAATTTCTGGCTTCCGCATCTAGCCTTGGAGCTCCCGAAATACGGAGAACCTGAGGAGAGAAGACTGCGTCGATTTGCTGAAAAACTACAGAAGGAGATGGAAGGAGTGTTGGGTGATGACGTGGAGAGCTTCATGGGCATCCCGCTTCAGATCCGTATGCTGGCAGAGGTGTTTACAGAGCCCGCTATACTATCTGTGGTGTCTCCTACAGAAGTGCATGACTTTTCCAAAATCAAAAATGTGTTCGTTTTATATGAAGAGTTTATTACAGTGAAGAAAACCATATATTTTGGTGTGAAAATAAAAGACACCCTTCCACCTACCTTTCGAAATACCATTATTGAAGGAATGATGCAAAAACATCGCATCCTGGCCTTCCAAACCGTTTACCCGACGTTTGCTGAAAAATATTATAAAACAGTATCTAAGGATGACTTGATAGATATAAGCAGACTAGGGTTACTTCGGTCTAAAACAGACGGAACTTTTCGGTTTATTCATCGCACGTTCGGAGAATTCTTCTGCGCAGATTTCTTCGTCCGATGGCTAAGACTGGAAGAAAACAGCATGGACATTAATATACTTGGAAGAGAATTGAGTAGTTTCTTGTTAAGGCCAGACTACAAAGTAATTAGAAAATTCATTGATTCTCAGCTAGAAATGTCACCAATACCGACTGATGCAATGGAAAGAAACCCAATAATGTATCAACACCGGTATGAATATCGCCACTCAGTATTTAAATCTTGTATCAAAACTAAATTGCACGTAGCAGTTGAAGAAAACCTTGAGCACATCGTTGCAGTACTTCTCAGTGGCCCAAGCAGCAGGACATCTGAGGAAGCCTACGTCTCCTTCATAGCAGCAAGAGACAGGACTGGGAGGACCGCACTTAACACAGCATTAAATAATGGAAATATTAACATTGTAAGGCAAATTAGAGAAAACATTGAGAGCTGTTCGTATGAGTCACTGCTAAAACTGATGCTCGCCACTTTCTTAGACAAGGGAGGCAACAGTGAAGAATTATTCAAAGAATTTTGTTCAAACACACAGCATTCAACTAGTGCAAGCAAAGTTTTGCGAAGAACTGAAGAAATACGAGAATACGTTTTCGAACCGTTTAATGCAGCAGTCAGAGATGATGACTACGAGGCTGTGCAAAAGTTTATAAGTGGCTTGGAAAGTGACATTGAGCGATATTATTTGTTGATAGCCATTGACAGTCAGGGCAATACTGCCATCAATCTTGCAGCAAGTAAAACGCAGCAAGTCAAAGGACGTAGTTTGTTTGAATTATTCGCTAAACAAGGAGTATGTTGGTCACATGATATATTTGGGAACAATCCCCTACATTGTGCGGCGGAGGTAGGGAATATTGATATTGTGGATTATTTATTGAATTCATCAAAAGATAAGTTTATACATGGTGATGCTCAGATTTCTAGATGCAAGTCTATCACCGTTGTGCGAGACACTAAAGTTGTCTTCGGAAAAACTATAAAAACAGAACGTGTTCAGCATGTAAGGTACACTGGCGAGAAAGAAACTAATTTACACAAAGATGGAGAATATTATTTTTTCTTGTACATAAATTCTCAAAACCGCTTCGGTGATACAGCTCTGTCAATAGCTGCACAGAATGGATACCACAGCATTGTATGGTTACTGCTTTTAGACAGCGCAGACATCGACATTACAGATAACTACGGAAACACTGCCTTGACATTGGCAGCGGAGCATGGTCACCTCCAGGTAACGCGCCTGCTACTCTGGCGCGGGGGAGACATCTGTTCCAGGAATGATCTTGGGTACACAGCCTTGTCATCGGCAGCATTGAACGGACATCACGAGGTAGTTCACGAGCTGATAGAAAACGGTGGAGATATCAACAGTACGAACAATCACGGTGACACGGCCCTGTCATTGGCCGCATACAACGGTCACCGGATAGTAGTTGACATACTGGTCCAATACGCTGGAGATCGCAACTCTCAGAATGACGATGGTAATACCGCCCTGACGTTGGCAGCCTACAACGGGCACAAAGAGGTAGTAGAAATTCTCCTAAAACATGGTGTAGTTGTCGGACTTAAAAACCACGATGGCGATACTGCATTGACATTAGCAGCAAACAGAGGACACCTGGAGGTAGTGGAGCTGCTGCTTCAACATGGTGGAGACCTCAGGTCCAAAAACGTCGACGGTGACACCGCTCTAACACTGGCAGCATGCAACGGACACTACGCGGTCGTTGATGGGCTGCTCGAGAACGGAGCAGACATCCGCGCGCGTACCACAAACGGCTGGACTGCATTAAACTATGCTGCTGTCGAAGGCCATCATGAGATTGTCAAACTACTATTGCTGAAAGGAGCAGACGTCGATTCCCGGGATGAAGACGGTGACACCGCATTCCTCCAGGCGGCTGCTAATGGACAAGTTGAGATAGTAACACTCCTGCTGCAGTGCGGAGTCGACGTCAACTCTCGGCGTTATGATGGAAGAACAGCCTTGTCATGGGCAGCACTCGGGGGACAGTTGAATGTTCTGGAGGTACTTTTACAGCACACGGCCGATGCCTCCTGCCAGGACAAGGAAGGGAAGACGGCTCTCTCGTGGGCGGAAGAAAAGGGCCACGCAGAGATTGTTGAACTTCTTCACCGCCACCAGATAGCTAAATCCGATCAATGGGAGACTCCTCGCGTGTAGTACATCGCAGGTTGGTCCACTAGCCGTTAACTTATTTCTATTCTATTGTCCTACTGTTCAACTATGATTGCACTATTCCTTTTTGTAAACATTTTTTATGAACATTTGAACAATCATTTAAAACATTATAAAATACGGCAGTGAGGTTTGGCGTCAAGGAAATGCGGAGCTTTTCTATTTGGCAGTTGCAGGTCATTGAAATTATATTTATTGTTAAATTTTTTTGTCCGTCATTTTTAAATGAGATGTTGAATATATATATATATTTTTTTTTTTTTAAATATAAATAATGAGACATTGGGTTTTCTGATTATGTTCTATGCTTCAGGTTCGAAGCAACAGCTCTTTACTTGACCTTGGCCATCACTAGAGGGTTCAAAATACATATGCAGCCATTTTCTACCTTTGGTCCTGGACATCACCCGAGGGGTCAATCTTCAAATGCAGTAACTTTTTACCCTTTGTCCTGGATATCACTCGAGGAGTGAATATATAAATGCAGTAGCTTTCTACCATTTGTCCTGGATATCACTCGAGGGCTGAATATATAAATGCAGTAGCTTTCTACCTTCTGTCCTGGATATTACTCGAGGGGTGAATATATAAATGCAGTAGCTTTCTACCCTTTGGTTCTGGACATCACTCGAGGGTTCAATATATAAATGCATTAGCTTTCTACCTTTGGTCCTGGACATCACTAGAGGGGTCAATATATAAATGCAGTAGCTTTCTACCTTTGGTCCTGGACATCACTAGAGGGGTCAATATATAAATGCAGTAGCTTTCTACCTTTGGTCCTGGACATCACTAGAGGGGTCAATATATAAATGCAGTAGCTTTCTACCTTTGGTCCTGGACATCACTCGAGGGGTCAATATATAAATGCAGTAGCTTTCTACCTTTGGTCCTGGACATCACTAGAGGGGTCAATATATAAATGCAGTAGCTTTCTACCTTTGGTCCTGGATATCACTCGAGGGTTCAATATATAAATGCAGTAGCTTTCTACCTTTGGTCCTGGACATCAGTCGAGGGGTCAATATATAAATGCAGTAAATTTCTACCTTTGGTCCTGGACATCACTCGAGGGGTCAATATATAAATACAGTGATTTTCTAGCTTTGGCCCAGGACATCACTTGAGGGGTCAATCTTCAAATGCAGTAATTTTCTATCTTTGGCCCTTACACTCCAGACAATGTCTCGCTCACAACCAAATCTTGCATTAAATGATTAAACATTTTTTTTTTGTATTTATACCGCTATTTTAATAAATAAATGTCCGCATGTTCCAAAAGACAAATTTTAAATATATATAATGAATGAATAAGTGCCGAGATAATGAAAAAAAAAAAAAATAATTGTACAAAATAAACGAAATTATTATAAATTTTTTTTTTTAATAAATAAAAAAATTCTGTACATACTATTAAAAAGACAATGAAATCAACAGGTGGCTATTTAAAAAAAAAACGTTTTCAATAATATTTAATTAACTGTTAACACTTTTCCTAATTTATAAAATTTTAAATTAATCTATTTGTAAAAAAAATTTAAAGCCATATCAAAGAATGATTTGTTTCCAAAATGTTGTTGGCAAATTCGGAATAATTATTATTGCTCACACACCATAGGTGCTTCTAAATGTATAAATTGATTAATTTGTAAGTCTCGGATTTGTTTGAAAGATTAATCTTATTATTGTAATTTTGAATATTCTATTTTTACTTTATTTGTTATTAAAAGCTGGTTAGATAGTATTTGGAATGTTTTTTTTATTAATAAGTGTGAAGAATGATTATTTAAAAAAAAATCTCTACCATTTTCCCATTATATAAAATTAGTCGTCGGCTCATAAAGCTGAGTGATAAGTAACTCAATCCTATCAATATTAGTCAATAATATTATCTTTTTTTAGTACTTAATTTTAAACGCTTTTTTTCCTGAGAGCACAAATCAGTACCTATCAAACACATATACATAATTGTTTACTATATAATATTTGTTTTTCTCATCTCTTCATAACTATTTATCTATTATAATATTCTCAAATTATCTGGTATACACAATTGTTTTTTCTTTACTGTTCTTCATAACTCTTTATACTTAATTATTATAATTTTTTTCTAGATATATTATATTACCATACTATGTCGATACTAGCTTTTTTCCCTTCTATTTTCGTTTAATGGCACTTATATGAACTAAACTTGTCAATTTGACTGTCAAATGGGATTTGTTCCTAGTTGGGCAGTCTAAGCTTTCTTACATTTTGTTGTTAAATAATGTGTGTTTCAAATAAATAAATATTATAATTATTATTAAACATAAGATCTAATAAAATGTTTTATTAACCCCTCTGGTCTTTTGATAATAAATTATATTATATTATATTATATTATTATATTATATTATAATAAATTATCTTAACAAATGGGTTGCAATCTTTGGAGCACAGACGTCGGGTGGGAATGCTGTCCTTGTTCTACCGGTATTTTAATGGAAGATGCTCCGAGGAACTAGCGTCATTGATCCCTTCGGCACCGGTGCATAGTCGGGAAACACGCCAAACGCGCCCAACATTTGCACACGGTTGACATTTGTCACATGAGAACGGGTCGCTTCTACGACTCGTTCTTGTGTTCAACAGCTCGGCTGTGGAATGATCTGCCGGCCTCTGTGTTTCCTCCATCCTATAACATGGGTCTCTTCAAGACCCAAATTCACTCCTTCCTATCCTCTAAAAGATCCTCCACACAGCATCCCCAAAGATGATATGCCTTGAGTGAAATTATTTCCTCCTTGGTCTCCTGTGTGGAGTTACTGTAAAAAAAAAAAAAAGTATTTCTTAAATGTGCATGCTAAACTTTTAAACGGCAATAAAAGTAGTATTTTTTATCTTTCTAACACAGTTCAAATCATATACGTTACTAGGAGGGTTGTCCGTAAAATAAGTTTTCCTGTTTGCCACGGGCGCGCGGATCGCTGTTACGCGCAATCCGGCAACACTGGATCGTAGCTTGTTCTTCCCACTCCATATCCCCACCCGGCCGTCGCTGCGGCGCTCAGTGTCGGTTTGGCAGCTGTAAAGAATGGAGCCCCCGATCGCATCGCCTGCGAGGTGTGAAGTACGCTCCGTGATTCGTTTTTTGTGTGCCAAAGGCCATTCGGCGACGGAAATTCATTCTCAACTGACAGAAGTGTATGGAGAAACGTGCAAGAGTGTTCAAATGGTGCGCAAGTGGTGCAAAGAATTCAAAGAAAGGCGCACAGACGTCCATGACGAACAACGGTCCGGACGGCCAACGGTCAGTAACGAAACGATTGCGAAAGTTGAAGCGGCAATGCTGGCAGATCGAAGACTGACGGTTCGGGAGCTTAGCGAGATAATCCCAGATGTCAGCAAGGGAATGGAATCTATTTTCATCAGGACAACGCTCGTCCGCATACAGCCCGCATCACCACCGCATTCATTGAGAAATTCTAATGGGAGGTCGTCCTACACGCACCATACAGTCCGGACTTAACCCCGAGCGACTACTATCTCTTCCCTGATTTAAAGAAACACCAAGAAGAGGAGCTGAAAGAAGAGGTTCTGAGCTACCTTCACGACCTGGCGGGAGACTTCTATGACCAGGGAATCAAAAATATGGTGACCCGGATGAAAAAGTGCATCGAAGTCAACGGGGAAAAAACTATGTAGAAAAATAGCTGAAAGTCTAAGCTTTCCAATGATGTATTGCTGTTGTAAATAAAATGGTTTTCAATTATTTTTATAAACAATAATTATTAGCCTGAAACACTCATCCAAATTTAAAAAAAAACTTTTCGGGCAAAGATAAATGTCGCCGACAGGACTCGAACCCGCACCCTTCTGATTGCCGGTCAGATGCTCTACCATTGAGTTACGTCGGCTTATCGCAAACCCGCCAAGTTAAAATGGTTTTCATTGTGAAAAAAATAGGGAAACTTATTTTACGGACCACCCTCGTATAATACAAAATGAGATGACATGACTTTAATGAGTCTGTTTCATGGCTGGGAGGAACATATCCCCAAAAGACTCTACGACTATTCGTTTTCCGGGAGAAATATCTCACAAAAACACTCGAGGGGTTAAATGTCGTTTACATGTATTATCTATAACTTTCGTATTATGTCTGCAATTTGTTTAATGTTATTTATTTCTCCTTTAAAATTATATTTAGATAAGGGAACATTAACTAATCTACTAAGCATGTAATGAAAAAGAAGAAATTAACACATCCCAAATCATTTGGGATGTGTTAATATTATCTTCTTCAATGATTATAATATTACAATGAGGTTTACAAACTTCAATAAGTTATAAAAAATTAAGTCAATAGATCTCTCATATAAATAAAAATCGGGTAGGTATATCCGAGACTCTATCCAGATTACAATTGAGTTCTGGATGAAACTTTGCAATCATCATAAGGATAGCAGCCAATAATATGGGATTTATAAAAATGGAGGATAATATTAATAAATCTTGAACATGAAGTTATGATATCGGTGTAAATGGCGTAAATTGCTAAGTTGGTTAAGCGGTTACCCCGGATAGGTAGAGGTCCTGGGTTCGAGTCCCAGATGCGACTGAAATCTTTTTAATTTCTGTTGTTTTTTCGGTTTCGTGGTTCATTTGGGATGTGTTAATATTATCTTCTTCAATGATTAAATATTACAATGAGGTTTACAAACTTTAATAAGTTATAAAAAATAAATTGAATATTTCTTTCCAGACTTGTAAAATAAGTCAATAGATGTCTCATATAAATAAAATCGGGTAGGTATATCCGAGACTCTATCCAGATTACAATTGAGTTCTGGATGAAACTTTGCAATCATCATAAGGATAGCAGCCAATAATATGGGATTTATAAAAATGGAAGATAATATTAACAAATCTTGAACATGAAGTATGATATCGGTGTAAATGGCGTAAATTGCAAAGTTGGTTAAGCGGTTACCCCGGATAGGTAGAGGTCCTGGGTTCGAGTCCCAGATGCGACTGAAATCTTTTTATTTTCTGTTGTTTTTTCGGTTTCATGGTTCATTTGGGATGTGTTAATATTATCTTCTTCAATGATATTAATTTATTAATACCCCGATGTGCTTTTACATATTTTAACATTTAAATGATTTTGTGTACAATAAGAAAAAAGGCTTTAAGTAGAAAAAAAATAACATGATACATATTAGGTATTTAGGTATAACAAATTTATGATATATATGTATGTATAATAATGTATACGTGCGTGACACAAAGAAATTACAAAGGGAGAGATTTTTAATTATAAGATAATACTTTTTTTTAAAAATAAAAATAGTAATAGCCTGATCTACATGATACATAATACACAAGTGCATAATATAATATAATATGAGTGCATGACATTGTGAATAGTAATAGCCTGATCTACATGATACATAATACAGAAGTGCATAATATAATATAATATGAGTGCATGACATTGTGAATAGTAATAGCCTGATCTACATGATACATAATACAGAAGTGCATAATATAATATAATATGAGTGCATGACATTGTGAATAGTAATAGCCTGATCTACATGATACATAATACACAAGTGCATAATATAATATGATATGAGTGCATGACATTGTGAATAGTAATAGCGTGATCTACATGATACATAATACACAAGTGCATAATATAATATAATATGAGTGCATGCCATTGTGAATAGTAATAGCGTGATCTACATGATACATAATACACAAGTGCACAATATAATATAATATGAGTGCATTACATTGTGAATAGTAATAGCGTGATCTACATGATACATAATACACAAGTGCACAATATAAAATAATATGAGTGCATGACATTGTGAATAGTAATATCCTGATCTACATGATACATAATACACAAGTGCACAATATAATATAATATGAGTGCATAACATTGTGAATAGTAATAGCGTGATCTACATGATACATAATACACAAGTGCATAATATAATATGAATGCATAACATTGTGAATAGTAATAGCCTGCTCTACATGATACATAATACACAAGTGCATAATATAATATAATATGAGTGCATGACATTGTGAATAGTAATAGCCTGATCTACATGATACATAATACACAAGTGCATAATATAATATAATATGAGTGCATGACATTGTGAATAGTAATAGCCTGATCTACATGATACCTAATACACAAGTGCATAATATAATATAATATGAGTGCATGACATTGTGAATAGTAATAGCCTGATCTACATGATACCTAAAACACAAGTGCATAATATAATATAATATGAGTGCATGACATTGTGAATAGTAATAGCCTGATGTACATGATACATAATACACAAGTGCATAATATAATATAATATGAGTGCATGACATTGTCAATAGTAATAGCCTGATGTACATGATACATAATACACAAGTGCATAATATAATATAATATGAGTGCATGACATTGTGAATAGTAATAGCCTGATCTACATGATACATAATACACAAGTGCATAATATAATACTCTTATAATATGAGTGCTTGACATTGTGAATAGTAATAGCCTGATGTACATGATACATAATACACAAGTGCATAATACAATATAATATGAGTGCATGACATTGTGAATAGTAATAGCCTGATGTACATGATACATAATACACAAGTGCATAATATAATATAATATAAGTGCATGACATTGTGAATAGTAATAGCCTGATGTACATGATACATAATACACAAGTGCATAATATAATATAATATGAGTGCATGACATTGTGAATAGTAATAACCTGATCTACATGAGACATAATACACAAGTGCATAATATAATATAATATGAGTGCATGACATTGTGAATAGTAATAGCCTGACCTACATGATACATAATACACAAGTGCATAATATAATATAATATGAGTGCATGACATTGTGAATAGTAATAGCCTGATCTACATGATACATAATACACAAGTGCATAATATAATATGAATGCATAACATTGTGAATAGTAATAGCCTGCTCTACATGATACATAATACACAAGTGCATAATATAATATAATATGAGTGCATGACATTGTGAATAGTAATAGCGTGATCTACATGATACATAATACACAAGTGCATAATATAATATGAATGCATAACATTGTGAATAGTAATAGCCTGCTCTACATGATACATAATACACAAGTGCATAATATAATATAATATGAGTGCATGACATTGTGAATGGTAATATCCTGATCTACTTGATACATAATACACAAGTGCATACTATAATATAATATGAGTGCATGACATTGTGAATAGTAATAGCCTGATCTACATGATACATAATACACAAGTGCATAATATAATATAATATGAGTGCATGACATTGTGCATAGAAATAGCCTGATCTACATGATACATAATACACAAGTGCATAATATAATACTCTTATAATATGAGTGCATGACATTGTGAATAGTAATAGCCTGATCTATTATGATACATAATACACAAGTGCATAATATAATATATAATATGAGTGCATGACATTGTGAATAGTAATAGCCTGATCTACACGATACATACTACACAAGTGCATAAATATAATATAATAAGTGAGTGCATGACATTGTGAATAGTGTAATAGCCTGATCACATGATACATAATACACAAGTGCATAATATAATACTCTTATAATATGAGTACGACATTGTGAATAGTAATAGCCTGATCTACATGATACATAATAATAAGTGCATAATATAATATAATATGAGTGCATGACATTGTGAATAGTAATAGCCTGATCTACATGATACATAATACACACAAGTGCATAATATAATACTTTATAATAAGGAGTGCATGACATTGTGAATAGTAATAGCCTGATCTACATGATACATAATACACAAGTGCATAATATAATATAATATGAGTGCATAACATTGTGAATAGTACTAGCCTGATCTACATGATACATAATACACAAGTGCATAATATAATATAATATGAGTGCATGACATTGTGAATAGCAATAGCCTGATCTACATGATACATAATACAATATGAGTGCATGACATTGTGAATAGTAAGAGCCTGATCTACATGATACATAATACATAAGTGCATAATATAATATAATATGAGTGCATGACATTGTGAATAGTAATAGCCTGATCTACATGATACATAATACACAAGTGCATAATATAATATAATATGAGTGCATGATATTGTGAATAGTAATAGCCTGATCTACATGATACATAATACACAAGTGCATAATATAATATAATATGAGTGCATGACATTGTGAATAGTAATAGCGTGATCTACATGATACATAATACACAAGTGCATAATATAATATAATATGAGTGCATGACATTGTGAATAGTAATAGCCTGATCTACATGATATATACATAATACACAAGTGCATACTATAATATAATATGAGTGCATGACATTGTGAATAGTAATAGCCTGATCTACATGATACATAATACGCAAGTGCATAATATAATATAATATGAGTGCATGACATTGTGAATAGTAATAGCCTTATCTACATGATACATAATACACAAGTGCATAATATAATACTCTTATAATATGAGTGCATGACATTGTGAAAAAAAAATCACCGTGTTTTTTATATTTCAGATGACGTAAAAATGCATGAAATTGCATAGTACATGATATAGTATATGATACATAGAAAGAAAAAAGAGGAACAAGTTTTTGGATTGTAGATAAGTAAAAAAAAACAATTCAACAATAGCTCTTATGCGATGCTCCTATAATTGTTGCATCATAAAAATATCGTTCTGGTATCTATTAAACATGGGTGAACTTATATTAAATATATCTATAGCAGAGGTGAATTTGTTTCGAGAAATGGGTGCATGCATTTGGTAGTTTGTCCCAGAATTATTGTTACAGAATAACATATTTTGCCGAGTTTGTCGATGAGGTACTTTGAAATTGATTATTTGCAGGAGTTCACAACAGTCTAATACACAATAAATAATTTAAAATAAAAAAAGTTAAGTCTGTTGTTAGAGTATGTATTTTAAGTGTATTTAGCAAGAATAGTTTATGTGTAGTTTGAAGTTAATAAAACGTGAAAAATTTGCGCTGCACGCGTTCAGTATGTTTTACATGAATAAGATAGTATGGGGAACACACCATTGAATTGTATACTAATATGCCACTGACGACAAATATACGTTTTTCATAATTTATATTTTCAGAATTGGCGTTTGCTGATCTATATGAATACATATTTTTAAAGCCCTTATATTTAATACAGGAGTTCGTTTTTCTGGTATTCTCTCGTATCGGAGGTGGGTATCGATTACAGAGCAAATAATGGTTGATATATCGATGGAGCTTGGCCATCAGTCTTCACCTCGCAGGCTTCAGCCCGGAACAACTGTCTTATCGTACCAGCCGAGTAGATTATAAATCCATGGCGTCTTCTTCTGCTACTTTCCTTTGGATCATCAATTGGGTGATACTGATTTATTAAAACAATTTTTTAAACTTTTCCCCATTTTTGTTATGTTAGTGGAGACAGCAATTGAATTTTTTTTTATTTTATTTTTATAAACAATAATTATTAGCCTGAAACACTCATCCAAATTGAAAAAACCTTCCGAGAAAAGATAAATGTCGCCGACAGGACTCGAACCTCGAATATAATAAAAAACAGTAATTATTGAATGAAACACTAGTATATATTGATTAACTTGGCGGGTTTGCGATAAGCCGACGTAGACTCAACGGTAGAGCATCTGACCGGCAATCAGAAGGGTGCAGATTCGAGTCCTGTCGGCGACATTTATCTTTTCTCGGAAGGTTTTTTCAATTTGGATGAGTGTTTCAGGCTAATAATTATTGTTTATAAAAATAATTGTTACCCTTTGCGCTATGCACAAAAATCTTGTATTAAAAACTTTAGTGTATCAATTGATGAAAATTATTTTATTTATTTAACTTAAAATAGAACAAATGCATATTGGTTACGTGTATTCTAATAAGAACATAATATTTACATACAATTGAGAATCACAAATCAAACTTTTATTTAAATATTATTTACCTATTTTTATCATTATTATGTACTTATTACTATATACCTATTAATATTTAATGTGTGTTATTATATGCTCATTAATATTTACTTATTATTATTATTTACCTATTATTATTATTTAATAATTATAATCTAAAGTTTAATTTTTATTGTTTATCTACTACTAATATTTATTTATTAATATTTACTTATTAATATTTACTGCTCTTTATTCGTGTATTATTATTTACTTATTAGTATTTACTGATTGTTATTAAATTGTAAAGCCGCTCATCTCAACACAGGCCTGACCTAGGGAGATGAGTGGCTAATGTTTTTGTTGTCATATTTAAATTTAATGAAATTAAATAAATAAATAAACTTAAGAAATTACGACATTAAAAGGTGCTCTTTCGTATTTAGTCACTTCCTTCTTAAATTTCTAAACATTTTCCTTTCCTTTTATATTGTTGGGTACTTCTTGAAAGATCTTCATGGCTCTGTATAGTAATGAGTTTTGCGATTTTGTTTTCTTTCGAAAGGGAAGTCTTATTTAATTTCTTCTTCTTGTCGAATGATTATGTCTGTGTTGATGTTTATTATTATTGCCCAAGAATTTAGAATTTTGATGGCCGTTAAAACATTTTAAAGAGAAAAACAATTACATTTAATTATATCATTTACTTAAAAGACAGAATGTTAAGATCACTTATCATTTTTTAACTTTGTAATATTTATTATGTAAATGAAACACGTTTCTTTTAATTTTTATATGAATACCTCACCAGAATTCCAACTGCTCCCAACCGTCTGGAGCCAGTGAGACTATGGCATTCCCAATTGGGGAATGTTGTGAGGCTGAAGGTATTGGGGAGGGGAAGGAGAAGGGGAAGAGGAAGGTGGGGAATACCTGGCTATTCAGATCTGGTCACCAAACACGGCTAAAAGCCATTTCAAGCAAGGTTTCAATTCTGAATGGTGGTCTTTCACCAGGGCGATACTGAGGGTATCTTCCACTCTGGAACGTGCGCAAATGAACCCGCGACCTTCGGATTCGTAGTCGAGAGCCTTACCCCTCGACCATGGAGGCCGTCAATTTGGCCGTCAAAACGTTGTTGTAAACAACGAATATATTTTATTTTCACCAACCGGTTTCGCTTAACTCAAGCTTCACCAGGGTAAATGTAATAACTATTATAGTTATTACATTTACCACGTGTTTCATTTACTTAATACAATGTCAAACCACAAAGTGGTTGCTTATTAAGAAAAAAAAAATTGAAACATTTGTTTCGTTTTCAAATTTGTTTTGCAAAACTGTTAGCTTTCTAAAATCCTCCTCTTTTGACAAGAACAAAATACTGCTTCAACAATTAATATCATTATGTATAAGGCGAAGAAAACATTGATATTTTAACGGATTAATATGATTTGACGGTATGTTGTGTATTGTGTATATTTATCAGAAGGGTCACCATTTGATAAATATATTTCTCGACGCGTACAAATTCAGAAGGTTTTCAAAAGCGAGAAGTGATGCAAATGCAAATTAGCAAGTCACTAGTATGTTCTACTACACGACCGATTCAGTGAGAGGCAGGAAGACGAATGAATAGTCAGTTCTGTGGATAACAGATCGTCGGTCGATTGTCTTTTGTTTGTAGGGATACCATATGTAAAAATAAATTTATGGCTAATAAGTTGCTTGCATATTACAATATATTATTACAAATAAATATTAAATAAAACAGTGTAACATCTCCCTCAAATATTTAATTCTCTTTTCTCTCTCTTTCTTTTTAAATACATATGTCTTACCCCATTGTTTCTCTACCTGTACGTAAAAACGATATCTTATTATTCTTCGTTTACTATATTTTCTACATCTAAGCGAAACCGGTTGGCGTAAAAATACAATTAATTTGTGGTTTATGAGAAAGCGTTTGTTTTATTTAATATCATGTCAAACTGCCAAGTGATTGCTTCTTGTGAAAATCATTTTAGTTTTAACATCTTTTGACAGTTAGTTGACCCTGACGTAATGAATTGTTAAAACGGTGACGAGTTAGGATATTTTAACTGAACTGTCATAATCCATCAGAAACCTATGAAATCTGGCAGTTAAACCGATTTGTTTTATTTCCACAGGACCCCTAGTAAGCCGAGAAATACTCTGCTGACCTTGTTATTATTATTATTTTCTTATTTAATAATAGCAATAATAAGAGTTAATTTCTATAGCGCAGTTTTCTGAAGTTTCACCTCAAGTGCGCTTTACACTAACTAACCTACTAACTAACTAACTAACGTTTCCCGCAGAGTTAGGCAGAGAGGATGAACCGCCAAACAACTCGATCTTGGCATACACTTCTCGCTTCATTCACATTCATACAACGTCTCTTCTGTTATTCCGACTTCTGACAAGGCCCGACTAAAGTATTTGATTCACTGGTACTTCATCTGCATGTGGTACTTCATCTGCATTTGGTACTTCATCTGCATTTGGTACTTCATCTGCATGTGGTACTTCATCTGCATGTGGTACATCATCTGCATGTGGTACTTCATCTGCATGTGGTACATCATCTGCAAGTGGTACTTCATCTGCATGTGGTACTTCATCTGCATGTGGTACTTCATCTGCATGTGGTACTTCATCTGCATGTGGTACGTACTTCATCTGCATTTGGTACTTCATCTGCATGTGGTACTTCATCTGCATTTGGTACTTCATCTGCATTTGGTACTTCATCTGCATGTGGTACTTCATCTGCATATGGTACTTCATCTGCATGTGGTACTTCATCTGCATGTGGTACTTCATCTCCACTAGACCCAATCATAAAAGCACAGAAAACGATTATAAAAATAATCCTACCTCTAATTACAGACTCTAATTCAATCTTTAATATAGTGAGAGTATTTGACGTTCGGCAGATTTACGCTAAAACAATCCTCACTCATCTTTATTCAAACAAAAGTAAATACTATGAAAAGAGATTAAACATTCGTATCACTAGAAATGCCAACAAAAATTTACTCCAAATTCCTGTAATTCATACTACTTTTGGGCAACGGAATTTTAGGTACTTTGCGACAAGAATTTACAACATTCTAAAAAAAATTGATTCACAACAAAATATTCAAACAAAATGTAAAAAAATTGGATTTAAAGTAATGATAAGGCATTTACCGGTGCACTCACTCAAATTCTAAATGATTGATTCAACGATTTACGGAGCATATCTTTATATAAGTATATATTCATAGGTATTTTAAAACTATAATATAATTTGCAAAATTACTGCCTCAACACAGGCTAGCCTAGTGAGGCGGGTTGTGTGAAACTTCAACTATAACTGTTATTATATTATTTTCTATTTTACTTTATAAACCACTGTACATTTGACGGCCTCCACGGTTGAGGGGTTAAGACCCTCGACTACGAATCCGAAGGTCGCGGGTTCAAATCCCGGCGTGCGCAAGTAAATTTTATTTAATTAATTTGTGCTGTTTCACGATTAATTAATTTAAAAATAAGACATAATATATTTTCCTCACATTCCAGAGTGGAAGATACTCTCAGTATCGCCCTGGTGAAAGACCACCATTCAGAATTGAAACGTTGCTTGAAATGGCTGTTAGCCGTGTTTGGTGACCAGATCTGAATAGCCAGACATTTCTCCACCATCCTCTTCTCCTTCTCCTTCCCCTCCCAAATACCTTCAGCCTCACAACATTCCCCAATTGGGCATGCCATAGTCTCACTGGCTCCAGACGGTGTGGAGCAGTTGAGACTCTTGTTCGGTATTCATGTAAAAAATTATATTATACATGTCTTTTAGTTATAGTTAAATTTAATTACAATGAAGATATTATTATTATTATTACTTCTTCGTGCCATGTCTTCCTCGGGCGTCCCCAGCTTCTTCTCCCATTCACATTCGCGTCATACATTCTTCTTACAGTCCTTTCTTCGTTTTGTTGAATGCATATTTTTTAATAATAATAATAAGAGTAATATTGAAACACACATTATTAAACAAAAACATGTAAGAATGCTTTGACTGCCCAACTAGGAACAAATCCCGTTTTAGGACAGTTAAATTGACAAGTTTAGTTCATATTAAGTGCCATTATACACAAGTAGAAGGGAAAAAAGCTACTATTGACATGGTATGGTGATGTATTATATCTAGAACAAACTATAATAATTAAGTACAAAGAGATTTGATGAATAATATAGAAAAAAAAAAACAATATACTATATTGTGTACTCGTATACCAGATAATTTGAGTACAGTATAATATTCAATTTAATTTTTTTATAACTAATTGAAGTTTGTAAACCTCATTGTAATATTTAATCATTGAAGAAAATAGTAAAAACACATCCCAAATGAACCATGAATCCGAAAAAACAACAGAAAAATAAAAAGATTTCAGTCGCATCTGGGACTCGAACCCAGGACCTCTGCCTATCCGGGGTAACCGCTTAAACAACTTAGCTATTGAGACCAGTTCAATTTACGCCATTTACACCGATATCATACTTCAATTTCAAGACTTGTTAATATTATCCTCCATTTTTAAAATCCCATATTATTTAATCATCGAAGAAAATAATATTAACAAACCTAAATGAAAGATGAAACCGGACAAAAGGACAGAAACTAAAAATTGACTGAAATATTTTTAGTTTCTGTCCTTTTGTCCGGTTTCATTTAGGTTATGTTAACATTATTTTCTTCAATGATTAAATATTACGATGAGGTTCTTAAATATCAATAAAAATAACCCATATTATTGGCTGCTATCCTTATGATGATTGCAAAATTTCTACCCGAACTCAATTGCAATCTGAATAGAGTCTCGGATATACCTACCCGATTTTTATTTATGTGAGACATCTATTGACTTATTTTACAAGTCATGTTTAGTACTTATAAATAAATATTATAGAGCAAACAATTATGTATATGTGTTTGATGGGTGCTGGTTGGTGCTATGAGAAAAAAATACGTTTAAAACTGAGTAATATTGATAAAATAGAGTTACGTATCACTCAGCTTTATGAGACGACAACGAAACTGGGGATGCAGCCCGAAGAAGATGCAGCAAATAGTTAAAAACATATTAAATATAATCTATTCAATAAGTATAAAAAGTAACTTCAGTAAATTGTTTATCACCAAATGTTTGCCCTTTTTCCTTTCCTCGGTTAGAGTTTTTAATTTATTTAAGATTTATTCCCAAAGAGCACAAATAATGTAACATAAATTCAATCAAGGAAATCGAAGCATGAGGTGGCAATAGTTCTGCCGCTCTCATTACCGCCATATAACAATTATCGCTGAAATGCATTATTCAGTCAGTTTAAATTGCATTTCACGTTACATAAGAGCGTTTCGACAATTTACGAGCAAAAACATCACCATCTAAGAAAGTCTACGATAACATTATAACCAAAGGAATAAAAACTCAGTCACAAAACAGCTCTGCGTTATTTTTCTCTTGCCGATGTTATGTAACGCCGTTTTTATATGAAGATATTATGGCAAGGTGTTGCCAGCAATGCATATCTGCTGACGAGTTGCTTGCAGTAGCAAAGCGGGCACAAGTTCCATTATGTTATGAAACTAAATTCGGATACAGGAACTATTATGTAATAATTTATTATATACAAAAAATCTCCACAACAACCTCCCCCAGATATAAAACGAATAGAACAGTTTAATGCGTAACTAACTAACTAACTAACTAACCATCACGCCGTTTCACGGCAGGGGTAGGCAGAGAGAACGGACCGCCAAACAACTCGATCTTGATACACTTCTTGCTTCATTCACTTTCATACAACGTCTCATACATTCTCTTTTATTATTCCGACTTCTGACATGGCCCGATTCAAGTATTTGATTCACTTGATCGTGCCATGTCTTCCTCGGGCGTCCCCGGCTTCTTATTCCATTCTCATTCGCGTCATACAATCTTCTTACACTCCCCCCATTCGCTCTACATGCCCGAACCATCCAAGCGTCCCTTAAATTATATGTTTTTTTTTAATTAAAAAATCTGTGTCAGGAGTGAGTTCCATTCTTTTTTTTTTATATGAATACCATACAAGAGTCTCAACTGCTCCCAACCGTCTGGAGCCAGTGAGACTATGGCATCCCCAATTGGGGTATGTTGTGAGGCTGAAGGTATTGAGGAGGGGAAGGAAATGGGGAAGAAGGACGATGGGGAAGTACCTGGCTATTCACATCTGGTCATCAAACACGGCTAAAGCCATTTCAAGCAACGCTTCGATTCTGAATGGTGGTCTTTCACCAGGGCAATACTGAAAGTATCTTCCACTCTGGAACGTGCCGCAAATATACTATATATTATTTTAAATGAATAAATTGTGAAATAATAACACAATTTAATAAAACAAAATTTATATATTAACGTCGGGATTTGAACCCGCGTCCTCCGGATTCGTAACAAAGGATCGTAACCACTCAGCCAAGTCATAAATGTACAATTTTAGAAAGCAATGGGACTCCCTCCTGACACAGATGCTATATATGTCATAGATTTAGTTTTAATTGACCCGTCAGTGGCTGAGTTGGCATCGCGTTTGGGTCTCACCCTGGCTTCGTGAGTTTAATTTCTCGGCTGGCTAAGTCCTCCATTACGACACAAGCAACATCTTCCGCTTACTGTGATGGTAGTAGGAGATTTTCAAATATTGTCCGGTTATTCGTAACCAGGGATTATTTGTCTTTATTTAAAAAAAATAGAAAAATTTTACCAATCCGAAGATGCCCGTGATAGGGTGAAAACGGTCCGGTCGAAAATAAACAAGTGGAACATAGTAAGACAGTTTTATAAAATATTAAAAAATAATATTTTTTGCTTTTTTAATGTTCTTGCTGTAACCCGTTACAACTAAATTCAACAATCAATGGCATATAGTAATCAGTAAAATTGCTGGATGGCACCAAGTCACGCTACGTTACCAGAGGTACTACTGTAGCCTATAGTTGTGTTCTATATATTATAGGTACAGTAGGCGCTCGATTACACGGGACTATGGCAGTGATGCAAAAACCCATTTCTTACGGACCGTGAGGCTTTTCATGCAGCACAATTGGCAAAAAAAAATTAATTTATTGAATTGGGCTCTTTCTTTTTCCACGCTGTAATTAACATTTTGAATGGGTTCCGTTTTATAGAGGTACACGATCTTGTTTTTTAAAAAATATAGATGTAACGGAAATAAGTAATAATATATAAGCAAATTTTCACAATGTTCCTGCCCCCTTATCACCCATACAGAAAGTATAAAATATTTTTTCATAGAAATAGACAAAAAATTTGGTGAATCTAAATATTGTCATATAACCCCACTTCTAAGGGATCAGCTTCATTGGCTTCGATGCCCTGAAAGAATAGAGTTCAAGATCTGCTTACTGACCTTCAAAGCATTGCAGGGAATGGCGCCAGCCTATATATCTGAACTATGCATCCGACAGGACTTAAGTGATAGACAGCTTACTCTGAGGTCAGCAGATCTAGATGCTACTAATCGTCTAATTGAACTTTCAAGGTCAAATTGAGCCGTCTACTATGATCGCTCTTTTCGTGTAGCCCTCTCATTTGGAATAAACTTCCCCCAGCTCTTACTAGTATCCAGAAATTGACTGAATTTAAACGGGCTTTAAAAATAAAATTATTTAAACAATTCTGCTGTCTATAAATTTTAATTTCTCTTCAATTTATTGTAAAAAGCCATTTCCTCATGCATCTGGTAGTTGTTTGGTTTCGGTTTCCTCCGTATTTATTTTACTTTTATTTTTTTTTAATGTGAAGTCAGTTATCGCTGAACATAACCCCACTCCTGTCTTAAAATGTTACTATTTTTGCAGGATTATTGTGAATGTGTTATTTTTGAATAGCCATATGTATACTGTATAATATTTTGTAATTTTATTAGATGAATATGCACCTAAGGAGTACTGTAGGAGTAATATTAAGAATAAGCAAGAATGTATGTAATATTTGAAGAATGTATAAATAGAATGTAAAAGGAGTGCTGTAGGAATACCACTGAATGGAGTTATTTAATATATATTTTTTAAGTTTACTTAATGTAGTAAAGCGAGGTGAAATAACACAAAACTGCGCTACATAAATGATTTATTATTGTTATTATTATTAGTAATGGTTTTACAAGGGAACTTATAAAATACACTTTTTTTTTAAACATCAAAAATATGTTAAAAAGATTACATTGAGCTATGTAACTTACGGATTGAATATGGTATTATATTATGGGGATCGGCAACCACTAACCATAAGAAACAATTGTCTAAAACGCAAAAGGGTATTAACATGTAAAGACCACCGTAAAAGCCCCATAAGAACGCCAACAAAAGAAATTTTCAAATATTTTGCATTACCTGACATCCAAAATATCTATGCTAAGAATGTTTTTATCAAACATTTCAATCGTTCAAAAAACCGAAGAAACTTAATTTTCACCACACAAGAGCGAACCAAAATGACATTATGCATATTCCTAAATTTAAAACTGATTTTGGACAAAGGAAACAAACCAATCATTCGTTTGATATAAATAAAGGTTTAAAAGTTTTACATACAAATACAACTGGTTTACAATTAGATTAATTTGAAATTTTAGAAATAAGAAAAAGTGTTAATAGCGAATTAAATTTAATAAATAATCAAATATTTTTTAAAAATAGCTATCTATTAAATTTATTTTCATATTAATATTAATAGTGATAATTTTTATTTATATTTCTAATTTAAATGTATTATTCAATGTTTTATAATTATTTGTCATTAACATTTTTAATCTGTTACTTACCTACTTTAATTCATTTTTGTTTATGCTCATATTTTGTATATTCTTAAATTATTGTTTTAAATTTTTATCATTTTTCTATACTTGAAATTGTTTTTTAGTATTCATTTATTCCTGAAGATGATAGCATTGCTATCGAAACATGTAGAGAAATATTTATATATTTTAATTAAAGTGGTAAATACAAAGTATATTTTTAATTTATATAATTAATAATGATGCCACAAAGTTACCAAACATTTGAAGAAATTATAAAGGAATTATAAATATCTCTCCACTAAGTTATATAACTCAGAAGACAGAAAAATCAAATGATTCTAAAAACCAAATCAAAAGCTGGCCCAAAGAAAACAACGAATGGTAGTTATCCAGCTTTTTAAAAAGAACTTCGTGGGAGCTTAAAAACAACCACTTTTTAAATAAAACCTAGTCCGCCTCAGCGCAGGAACCCCTAGTGAGGAGGACTAAGAAAAACATTACAAATTGTCTTAATAGATTTGTAAATTTTTATTGACTAAATGAAAAAAAAAACAAGTATTGAAACCTAATTAAAAAAAAAAATCCATACGGATAATTTAGAAAATGTTTAAACTGTAATTTTTTACAATCTCAATGAAATACGTAGTGGAATTTTCGATAAAATGTTCAAAATTGGTATCTCTGATTTTCAAACTGCACACTTTCAGAGATTGTGGGACGTATTTCATGAATACAGATTTTTGTCTTGAAACTTTACACATTTTTCGAAGTACCCGTGTAAAATATACGGATAAAAACATTGTAGTATTGCTTGAGTTAGCAACCTGCAAGATAATGTTTTGGGACATTTTTGAGTGCTAGGTTTTTTTTTTGCTTTGTTTATTTCTTTTATAACTTTTCACCTCTTTTCTTCAATGTCCTGTTTTTTCATGGAATCATTTGAAACGTCCCGGTTAAGCCGCATCCCTGTGAAGGTGCGCTCGATAAATCGAGTTTCCACCGTACTTCTAGTAGGCCTAAAGCTGAGTTGGACACGAACCCTGAGCCGGCGATAGCGCCGCCTGTCTCCGCCGTCTCCGAGGAAAGGCTCTCAGTATCGCCAGAGCCGTTTACTGCTCGGTGGCACAGTTCAAGAACGCGACATTAAATACGTTTAAGGGTTCAAGTTAACTTGCCAACCACCATGTCGTTTCACTGCAGGGGTGGGCAGAGACGATAGACCGCCACATAACATACTCTGTATTGGCGCTCAATCCTTGCTTCATTCAGATACATACATTTGACGGTCACCGTGGTTGAACGGTTACGGACCTTGGCTACAAATCTGAAGGTGGCGGGATCAATTCCCGGCGTGCGCAAGTAAATTTAGTGTTATTTCACAATTTATTAAATAAAAATAATGTGTTGTGCAAAGAGCGAATGCACGAAGAGAGGAGTGTAAGGAGAATATATGACGCGAATGTGAATGGAAGAAGAAGCCGGGGACGCCCGAGGAAGACATGGCACGATCAAGTGAATCAAATACTTGAGTAGGGCCATGTCAGAAGCCGGAATGATAAAAGAGAATGCATGAGACGATGCATGAATGTGAACAATGCAAGAAGTTTTTTTTATATATTTTTTTTATATTAATACCGCACAAGAGTCCCAACTGCTCCCTACCGCCTGGAGCCAGTGAGACTATTGCATTCCCAATTGGGGAATGTTGTGAGGCAGAAGGTATTGGGAGGGGAAGGAGAAGGGGAAGAGGAAGGTAGGGAAATAGGGAAATACCTGGCTATTCAGATCTGGTCACCAAACACGGCTAAAAGCCATTTCAAGCAACGTATCAATTCTGAATGGTGGTCTTTCACCAGGGCGATACTGAGAGTATCTTCCACTCTGTATGTGTAAGTGGATGCCAAGACCGATTAGCGGTTCGTCCTCTCCGCCTACCCCTGCGGTGAAACGACGTGATGGTTAGTTAGTTAGATGTAGTATATTTGCGGTGCGTTCCAGAGTGGTAGATACTCTTAGTATCGCCCTGGTGAAAAACCACCACTTAGAATCGAAACGTTGTTTGAAATGGCTCTAGCCGTGTTTGGTGACCAGATCATAATGGCCAGCTACTCCCCCCCTTCTCTTTCCCTTCTCACCACTACATTAAGCCTCGCAACAGACGCAATCAGATATATTGAGTCGAATACAGATACATTGTTTGCATTTAAGTTAAATTCAAATTACTTTCAGTATCGCCCCGGTGAAATACCACCATTTTGAATCGAAGCATGCTTGAAACAGATACCCAGGTATTTACCATCCTTCCGCTCACCCATCTCCACCCCGTCCCACACCCTTCAGCTTCGCAGGCTTCAGGTTTCGGGCAGTTGGGACCCTTGAAAGATTGTCGCTTAGCATGTTCAGCAGCGAACTTCGTGCTGATGTCAATTAATAAGTTTTTGTTGTTACATGAACTATGTATTTATTTATTTGACTGGAGAATTTAACGACGTGCCTTCGTGCAATCTTCCCTAAAGGTTAAACAGACATTCAAACAACTCATTTACCGAATTAGCAATTATAAATCTTTTGAAGAAACATTAATAGCTGTTTAAATAAATTCAATTTGTTTAATTGCAGTAGTAGTAAATAGCAGAATGTCTCGTGAAAAATACGAAAATCGCGTTATTCCCGTGAAAATGACAAAAAGTCGACCATTTTGCACGCTATTCATATGGAAGTGCATTGTAAGCGTGTTAGTATGCCTAAAGTGAGCACAATTAACCCTTACTGCGAGGGGAACTAATCAATCCTTTTAAAATATAGTTTTGTTGTTGTTGTTGTTGTGAATGCCGCACAAGAGACCCAACTGCCCGGAGCCAGTGCTTATTGCTTGACTGTTGACGATTGCTTTCCCAAATGTGATATGTTGAGAAGTTGAAGGGAGTGTGGAGGGGAAGGAGATAGGGAGAGGAAAATTAGAATGTACCTGCCTTTTTTTAAAAATTTAGTAAAATCAAATTTAATAATCTTATTATTAAGTTTTGCTAGTATTTTTATTTTTTATTATTGTGACAGCTATTAATTAATAAAGTAAGGAAAATTACATATTCACCGCTCCTCAGTGTGTTCACACTAGTGGTGGGCGAAGCGGCTCGGTTTAGTGAGCCGGATCACTAAATCAGCTCTCTGTAAAGATAATCCACATGAAAACTGGACGAAAAAAGTATCGTGTAAGAGCGTCTTGAGGACGTCTTTAGGAGGGACAAGGGAGCGAGGGAGAGGGCATGGTGCGGGGGGACGCGAACCGTCGTTCAAACGAGCCGGGTCACCGAACTGGTACACTACAAAGAGCTGATTTAGTAATCCGGCTCACTAAACCGAGTCGCTTCGCCCACCACTAGTTCACATTAAACGGACGTTAACATTTTAATCTGGAGTGCCCTACCGGGTAATTATGTTTTCTGTATAAGTACATAATAAGATAAACCCTAGCAAGTAGTAGTTGTACAGCGCCCTTGAGGTGATTCTCATAAAAACGGCGCTATACAAATCATCCAAGATTTATTATTATTATTATTATTACTATCAAAACAACACAACACATTTAAATAAATCATTTAAGAATACATTGTCAGTTAAATACGGAGAAACACATTATAAATGCAAAAACCTCATAGAATAGAGAATTTTAATTATTTTCTAACTGAGTCGGTTTTACCGAAAATAAATCATTATTTGTAAAAACCCGTCCAAATTAGAATGGGATAGGAGTGAATAAAATCATATGAATAAGTCGTCACAATGTGGATTAACCGCAATTTTAAAATGGCCTTGAACAGCTGTCACAATAATAAAAACTAAAAATACTTGCAGAACTTAATAATAACATTATTAAATTTGATTTACATTAAATTAAAAAAAAAAAAATTAAATTAAGTTTAACGAATTAAACACAAAATTAATAAGTACCTGGCTGTTCAGATTTGGTCACCAAACACTCTTAAAACCATTTCAAGCTGCAATTAATTTTATAGTACCCAACCCGAAATGCTCGTATCATGTAAATTCATTTTCAAAATATGCACCCAATCTCCCCTAAAAATTAAATGGTCGATACGAGCCCCCTGGTAATTTTATTACAATTTTAATTATTTTTTTAACCGCATTTTAAAGCGACCGAAGTGTAATTTAGCGGTGTACGCTAGGGTGGCTCCCAAGGAATGATTATTTTCGGGCTGTTTGATTTTATTTTGTTATCTCATGGGTCTCTTAATTTGCCTATGATTGCTCGTATTTCCTTTTATTAATTAAAAAAATAAATTATTAATAGTTATGGAAATACCACATGAGAGTTTTTTTTCCAGCTGCTCCCTGCCGTACGAAGCCAGTGAAACTATGGCATGACCGATTAGGGCATTTTGTAAGGTTGAAGATAATAAGGAGGGGAAGGAGATGGGAACAGGAAGGTGAGAAAGTACATGGCTATTCAGATTTGGCCACCAAACACGGCTAAAGTTATTTAAATCAACGTTTTTTATACTGAATGATGGTTTTTCACCAGGGCGATACTAAAAGTGTATACCACTCTGGAACGTGATGCAAATATACAATATATATTTTTAATTAATAAATTGTGAAGTAACAAAAATTAATCGTATAAAATTTCCTTGCGCACGCTTG
>JAHDVE020003089.1:0-11788 GCA_022606495.2 Halesus radiatus | reverse complement strand
ATTGTTACAATAAAATGGTAGGTATTGTACCTGTCCTGTCAGAAACAAGGAAATAAATTAAATATAACAATTCAGGGGTATAAAACAGTAAATTAGTAATTATAAACAGACACGTTAAATCACAAATAATTCTACGTTCAGGTCATTTTTCTAAATTTAATGAATAAACTAGGTAATCATAATCTGGACATTCTCTAAGAATACCTATTCTAAAATGTACTTATCTTGAGAGTTTAGTTTGGATCCTTTCAATCATTTGTGAATGAACATTGTAATTTGGAGATCAAACTGTGGAATTGTACTCGATATGACTCCTTACTAGTGACATATACAATGTTTGATAGTATTTATATTATTAAAGTGACTTGATACTCTTAAAATAAAGTCCAACATTTTCAAAGCTTTCATAATAAATCCCCAACAATATCTATTGTTTCCATATGCTTGATAAAATTGAATTTCTTATCACACCATATACCCAAGTCATTAACTTCCGAGACAGAAACATTACTAATGAAAAAATCAAAAATTATTGAATTCATAATTACATAAAAATTTCATCATTTTACATTTGTTTATGTTTATTTGTAACTTGTTAACTTGACACCATATAAAAAATCCAGATAAGTTATTTGATAGCGTTTTGCAATCATTAACATTTCTTACGGCCTTGAACAATTTATTATCGTCTGCGAACATGAGGACTTGAATATCATTGAAAATTAATGGCACATCATTAGCAAATAACATAAAATAGTATTGGCCCTAAATGTGACCCCTGGGGAACACCGCTGGGAGTAATGAATTTATATGACTATGTGCCATCTACTTAAACAACCAGTACTCTGTTGATCAAATAACTCTTAAACCACTTATATAGTTATCCATCTATACCGAATTTACGCAGTTTATTCAGTAACAACTCATTATTAACTCTATCGAACGCCTTACTGAAATGAGTAAAGAATATAATCGAAAAAAGAATATTTAAACCATAGTAAAGCGTAATGACCTAAACATGGAATTTTTTTTATTCTTGGCTGCGTTTGCTGCACTGAGTTAAGAAATAATATCTACTTTAATAACGAAGAATAATATTGGATGAAAAATACTAATAACTAAAACGATAATCTTGCTACAAATACTAAGCAGTCAACCTTGTGCAAATGTTGGGCCCGCGTTTGTCGTGTTTTCTGATAGACTGGTGCCAAAAGGATCAATGAAGCAAGTTTCTCGGAGTAGATAGTATACATAATCGGCGTTACATTTGTGTAAAGAAAACACGTTAAAATAATCTCCTGGCACAATATAATAATGTTTACCAGTTCCCCCCTGCCTATGCGCCTGTTAGAAGTTTAAGACTAAAACAATAATTGTATAGTCCTCGTACAGTTTGTTTTGTTTAGCCGAGTTGGTTTCAGCCACGTTTCTGATTTGGTTTTTGCAGAACAACATGTCGCCGGACGAAACAAAAAGCCTTTGCCGCTGCTTTTTGCAGACTTTTCATAAATACGCCTTTACGTGCTGGAGCTTTTAATTTAAATTTCATTCGTGACGTGTCATTCGGATTTTTTCAGTCGCATAAAGGCGGGGAAACTTTAAAAAATCGGCAGCTTTTGGTAAAACAGATATTACGATATTAGGTATTAATTTTGGTTGTTGAGTGTGTTTAAAAATATTTTTATGGGTAAATTAATTTTTCAATATAATCAACAGTGAGTTTTTAAAAAAATAATTATATCCTCACTGGGATTTGTCGTGCTGAGGATTTCATTTACAGGAGTTGAGTGGTTTCGATGTTAGTCTGTATTTGGTGTTAATATATTTTCTATTTCATATCTCCCTATGAAACGTATCCAGCGTTTTATTGGATTTTTAAATTGATTATTGTTGTTGGGTTTTTTAAAGGAGGGTGTGATTTTATTGTAGAGTTTAGTATCATAGTATAAGAAGCTTTTTTGTCCAACTGTTATGTTTGTGGTTCCTTGAAAGATGTGTTTTTGACTCATTGTCAGTGATACTCTAGTAGCCCTGATTGGGGTATATTATTTTTTAATGTGAATACCGCACAAGGGACCCAACTACTCTCAACCGTCTGGAACCAATGTGGGACTATGGCATCCCCAATTTGGATATTTTTGAGGCTGAAAGGAGTGGGAAAAGTGTGGGAAGGAAAAGGGGGAAGAGGCTGGTTGAGAAATACCTTGCTATTCAAAACACGTTTAAACCACGATTCGATTCTTAATGGTATTCTTTCACCAGTACAATACTGAGAGTTTCTTCCAATCTGGAATATACTGATATTATTTTAATTGAATTAATTGTGAAATAATGCAAATTAATGAAAAAAATAATTATTTACTCACCGGGATTTGAACCCCCATTTTCTGGATTCGTAGTCGAAGACCTTACCCTTCGAGGCTGTGAGGCTAAAGGGAGTGAGGGAGGTAAAAAAGATGAAGAAGGTCACCGGATTGACCGGTCAGTGACTGAGATGGTGTCGCGTCTGGGTCGCACCCAGGCGTCTTGTGGCTGGCTAAGTCCTCCATCTCGACACAATCTTCCGCTTACTGTGATGGTACTAAGAAATTTTCAAATATTGCTAGGTTATTCGTAACCTAGAAATGTTTGTCTTTCTTTAAAAAAAATTAAAAAATGGGTGGTTGGAAAGTATCTGGCTATTCAGATCTGATCACCAAACCCGGATAAATCCATTAATGCGACGTTTCGATTTTGTATGGTGGTTTTTCATTCAGAATATAAAGGTTGAATGGAAATCTTTTTTTAAGTATTTTTCTAATTTTTGAAATATAAAATCCATGAAACAAAGCTCCATTACTCGTGATGAAAATGTCATCAAAAGCTGAAAATCTATTTCGTTGACCTAGAAAATGCATACAGAAAGACTACAACTTTCATTATGCAAGAATGTTTCTATTCGCCAAATTAAATCACCATAACGAAAATTTTCTTTTATTTTATGATGCTTATTCCATTTTTTATTAAATTAATAAACTGAAGATATGAAAGCAATTTTTAAAAGATCGGTCGGTGACCGAGTTGAGAAATGCATCGGTTGCCCGGTAGGAATCGTTGGTTCAATTTCTCTGCTGACCGAGTCCCCCACCATTGCACAAGCAACATCGTCCACTTTTAATTATGTTAGTGGGAGGTTTTCAAATATCCGCAGATACGTTACTTTACCCGGGAATGTTTGCCTTTCTTTTAAAAAGAGTTTTTTTTTAAATGGCCTTATATGAAATTATAACAAGATGTTATAATTAGACTATGAAAAAAAAATTAATACAAACAACAATGTTGCATTCCCATGAGTTATTAATTCAACTAATTTGGATATTGAATGTTAATTTTTGCTACATAATACTAAGTACAATAAATGCTTCAAGGCAAATATGTAAAGGAAAATATAAAAACAAACAAAAAATGTACATGAACAATAGGAAAATAACATAAATAAATGTACAGGCTTGAAACATACAGATACAAGAGAAATACATAAGAACGTTTCACAATAGAGAAATATACCTACATCAGAATCTGCAAAGCTTAAGAACGGAATTGGTATCTATGATAGATGGTTTTCCAAATGGCATTTTAAAAAATAAGTTCTCATATCTCAATTCCTCAGACAACTTGTTATAGCTGGTGAAAGCAACGTAATCCAATGATTTCAGTCTCTATTTTTATTTATATGTGTAATTTGTGGTGTTGTCGTATATTATGTTGGTGAATGTCGTGATTATAGTTAAGTTTTATATTTGTGTGAGTATGGCATTGAATCATATTTAAAATAGTGTTTGTTATCTCGTGGCTAGGAATAATCTTAAACGGTAATACTAGTGCGTGCCGAAAAATATCTTTAGCGAGTGTATTCCATGGCAAGCCAAAAATGTTACGCTGGGTCCTGTTTTGAACTATCTGTACCTCAGATATCATTTTCCTGGCAGCGAAGCCCTAGATTCTCGAAATATAGACAAAGTTAGAAAGAATCATAGCACAGTTCAATGATCGGAAATGGGAAGCAATCCGCGCAATCTGTACATTACACCTGTCACTAGAGAAATGTTTGATTTCGCATTGTCAATATGATGTTTCCATGTGAGCTGTGAGTCAATCAGACATCTATTATGTTTAGTATAACTACTAAATCATAACTTGTCGTTTTTCACTTTGTCTTTTCCATTATGTGAATTACCAACTCTGTAACATTATCATATAAGCCATTTCATGCATCATTTTCTTGTAATACTTTAACTTTTTTATGTAAACACAATATGTATACTCCCCTTCTCTACACAAACATTGCATAAAAGAAAGGTACAGTATTGTTAATTGAATTACAATATATTCAATTTCAATAACAAGAAATGAAGTAATTATGTGTATGCTATGTATTAGCAGAATTTTATTACTCGAATATTTCCAAATATTATAAGAAATAAATTATATGTTATAGGTAAAACGATATAAATGTGCACGAATACTTGTCCTAAAAAAATAATCATTTCAGGTAATTGAAAATCATATATCATAACTTTTAGAACGTATTATTTTTATTAGGCAAAAATATTGTAATAAATTATTGCAAGCAATATATCCACCTTAAATTTTATTACTATTGGGTACTTTAAAGGTATTCGAGGATGAATTTTACAAGACTAAAAATTACTCATCCCTAATACTTCCTCTGAAATGTGTCGCTTCCAGTATCTATCATTCATAAATTCCGTGTCATTAATCCCGTTTTTTTTTAAATCTCAATTTTTCGTCACAAAAAATTATATTTTAATAAAATTTCCCCGGAAATTCCAGTGGTGGAGCAACGGGACTCCGAGGATGAAGGAACTACAGAAGATATTTACATGTCCATTTATTAATAAGTTTTATGTTCAAAAATCTGGAAAATATCAGGACATGGAGTCGAAAAAGGAAACATCACTAGGCTATGTGATGGTTAATATCAATAATCCCTCCACCACACAACTAGGACTAGGTCTGAAATAAGTTTTCGCCATTTCGTTTATCGTGTACGAGGTGTGTTCAAAAGAAAAGGTGCATTTCGAATTTTTTCGAACAGTATTTATTTATTCATCAATATCCATTTTCTCCCCTTCAAAGTAATCCCCCTCAGATATAATGCACTTATGCCAGCGTTTCTTCCAATCCTCGAAGCACTTCTGGAATGCGCTTTTCGGTATGGCCATCAGCTCGTTCTTCGATTCTAACTTTATCGCATCAATTGTGGCAAAACGCTTTCCTTTCATTGGTCTCTTCAGTTTCGGGAATAGGAAAAAGTCGCAGGGAGCCAAATCTGGTAAATACGGTGGTTGAGGCATGATTACGGTGTTGTTTTTAGCCAAATAATCACGAACAAGCATTGATGTGTGAGCTGGTGCTGAACATCCTCTGCAACTTCCCTAATAGTGATTCGACGATTTTCCAAAACCATTTTCTTCACTGTTTCGATGTTTTCTTCGTTTGTTGACGTGGTTGCAACTCCAGGACGCTCATCGTCGTTAGCATCTTCTCGGCCTTCTGTAAAGCGCTTATAAACACTTATAAACACTTTTTGGGACAAAGTAGACTCGCCGAATGCCACATTCAACATTTTAAGTGCGTTGGAGCACTTTATTCCATTTTTAACGCAAAATTTAATACATATTCTCTGATCCATTTTTTTCAAAAGTAAAAAATCGAAGAACACACAAAAATGTGACCAGACCTTTCCAGTTATCAAAAACAAACTACTAATCCAAAATGGATGATAATGCTGACATATGATAAACATATGTGTACCAACATTACAAAAAAAAAATCGTTAATCGAATGTACACAGCCTTCACCTTTTCTTTTGAACACACCTCGTACATGATTTTCTAGAAAAAGTTTTGGAGATTTTAAAGAAAGAAAGAATATTAATCTAGCATCCTTCATCTGCATCCCATCACCCCGCCCCCTTTCATGGGCGTAGTAAATCACGGGACAAAAGTTGGCTCCGCTCCAGGGGCGCACCGACCTTAAAATCGATCGCCCCCCTCGCGGGCCCACTAATTGGTTGGGGTGTGACTAATGAACCCTGTCGCCGCACGAGCGCCACTGCCTCGTTTGTCAGGGATCGGGCCCGCCCCGTTTTTTAAACCAACCGAACTAACGTATTTCCACGAGCCGCCCTTGAGTAAGACCTCTTCTACTTGCATTGCTGCTAGAAGCTTGGCTTTTGTTCCATACCTGAAAACTTATGAACTCTTTGAGAACAGTTTTGTTTTTTGACAAATAGCAGAGTTCTATTTTTTTGACAATGGTTCAAAGATTCATATTAGGTGTTTTGACTAATTAAAAAATATTTTAAAATGACGATGTAATTTTAGGTAACAACGTAATGTAAACATGAAAATTTTTGTGAGAATAAAATATTGAAGCGGTGGATACGACGTAAACATCCCATTAGTAAAGACCACCGTGATTCTGAATTGAAACACTTCATAAAATAGTTTTAACTTTGTTTAGTGACCAGATCTGAAGCGTCCAGAACTTCCCTGTTGGCTGTTGGATGCTGATGATGCGGTGCTGATTGCTAACAGTATGGAAGATCTACAGTCCCTCGCATCTATGAAGAATGAGCTAATGATGAATGTAAGTCTTAGTCATGATGTTTGAAAGAGAGAGTACGAAAACAGTGTGCAATATAGTTGTGTATGATGAATACCTGGAGCAAGTCGATGAGTTTGTGTATTTGGGAAGTATGTTTACGAGTGATAGAAAGACTGAGAGGGATATTGAAAGAAGGGTGAATGCAGAAAATTCCATCAATGGAGGACTGAACGCGGTTGGCGCTAACAGAAAATTGTCCAAAGAAGCGAAGCTAGCAGTCCGCAATGGAGTGCTGATACCAACCCTGTTGTTTGGCAGTGAGGCATGGAAGTGGCAGAGGAGGGATGAAAGTAGACTGTGTGCTGAGGCGAATGTGTGGTAAAACCATGTATGATCGTGTGAAAAATGTAGATATTTGTAAAGAATGCAAGTCTGATGTAAGGGTAATGAGTAAAATCATGAAAGGGATGCTTAGATGGTTTGGGCATGTAGAGCGAATGAACTATGAAAGGAGTGTAAGGAGAATACATGACGCGAACATGAATGGAAGAAGAAGTAAATCAAATACTTGAGTCGGGCCATATCAGAAGTCAGAATAACAGATGTATGAGACGTTGTATGAATGTGAATGAACTAAAAAGTGTAAGCCAAGATCGAGTTGTTTGGCGGTCCGTCCTCTCTGCCTACCCCTACGGAGAAACGGCGTGATAGTTAGTTAATTAGTTAGTCAGTACTTCCCAATCTACATCTTCCCAATCTCTTTCCTTTTCCCCAGGCTCTTCAGCATTACAACATACTATAATTGGTGATGTCATAGTCCCACTGGCTCCGGACAACTGGGAGCAGATGGGATTATTGTGCGTGGTTCGCATTAACAAAAAATAAATAAGTTTTTTTTTAAATAGTAAGTTTCAAAAGTTTGTTTGGTTCGTTGAACCGTTTGTGTATAAGTGAAAGCAAAGTATGTAGGTAGGGGGAACCAAAAGTAACCGGAATTCCCTTCTGGAGGGCAGGCTCTTTCTAATACAAACTTATGCCCACTAAGTGAAAGTTCTGTGAACCCTTTGCATCAACCTTCCAGCGATCTTTATTGTGAGAGGTTGCGTTCGGCTTCAGTAGTTTTGTTAGTGAGACTGTTTTCTCGTTTTTCCCAATTTATTGACTGATTTTCATAAGAATTTCTATCTTCGCACCTCACAAAGCTACGAGTAAAATCACGTTTACCACTGGATTTCTGTTCTGAATAAGCTGAAATAATAATAATAATAACAAAATAACAAATAATGATATCCTCACTGGGATTTCCCGTGCTGAGGATTTTATTTACAAAATATTAAATAACATTATATTAAATTGATGTGATTGATGAAAAAAATTAAATAATTATAAGGTTAGGTGTTTTAAGTGCAGTTGAGTTGAGTGGTTTCGGTTTTAATATATTTTCTATTTCAGATCTCCCTGTGTGAAGTATCCAGGGTTTTATTTGATTTTTTAAAGTTTATTATGGCTGTTGTGATTTTTTAAGGATAGTGGGATTTTGTTGTAGAGTTTAGTACCATAGTATAAGAAGTTTTTTTTGTCCAAATGTTGTGTTTGTGGTTCCTTGTTGTATGTGTTTTTGACTTTGAAATCTAATGTGTCTAATATGTGTGATGTTGGTATATCGTGTTTTTTGTATTTATGAATGTAAAGTAGTATTGCTTTTTAATATAACTGTTCTATTGACATAGTGCTAAATTTGTTGAAGTTGATTTGTTGATGCCTTTTTGTATTCTAATCAGCAAATTAAGAATATTATCACTAGCACTGCCCCATACAATAATACCATATTCTAATAGCGATATTGCCAAAGAGCATTGTAGATCTTAATCAAATATCAATTGACAATCGACCTCAACCTGATGGTTTTTTTACCAGTCCATATTATGTAAGGAAATATGACAACAATTCATCGTAGACCGACGTCAGACTATTTAGAAACTCGTGATTAGAATGAAGATTTTTTGGCATGTTGTGAAAAATTTTATATCAAATTTTAGTCAAAGATTTAGTAAGGCTGCTCCAAAATATTATTATCTTGTATTTTATAGACGCGTTGACAACCCTGCCATCCTCGCCACTATTTAATTAAATACACCGACGAGGAACACAAGACAAACTGTAACATTTTTCTACAAACTTACACAACCAACTATCAGTCTCATTCATTAACACCAATAGGATGCATATGGATCTGGGCAACAGGTTTGGAGGTGTTGTTGATGTATTTGGTGACTCCATTTATACATTAATGCGTCATCTATACCATCACTTTGATGAATCCTATAATATGTAGTATTGTAGCGTGGGTAATATAGCGTTAATGATTTGTGTTATAATATTGTTTTGGTTTTCTTTTTTATGTCACTGTTAAACGTTTGAATAATATTGTTCATTACTTTGTGTTTTAGAATCTCTATGTACTTGTAATTTTTTTTAGCTCTTTATATTATGTTCTAAATTCCACGTAAGAGACCAGATGGGCGTTTAATCAAATAAATAATCAAATAATAATAAATAATATTTGCCGAAGAATTTACCCAAGTTGTGACAAAAGGTGAGATGATCTTTCACTTTTATAACGAGTTTTATGTAGTTTTTGGCCAAAAACAGCACGATCCCCATGCCTCCTAATACCTATTCACTTGGTATAAACTCGTTCAACATATTTTTTCTACTCCAGGTGAAAAAAATTCTCAGAGGGAAACGTTTTGCCGATGTGGAAGAAGTGAAACCGAAATCGGTAGAAAGACAAAGAGACATTAGGATTGATAAATATAATAGTAATGTATAATAGTACAATAATATTTATAATTTCTTCAAAAGATTGGTATTCACTTGTGGCGTCATTATTAATAAATTAATTTAAAAATATAATCAGTATTCACTAATTTATAAATATAAATTGATATCAACATGTTTCGAAAGCGATGCTTTCCCCGTCAGTAACATACAGAATACTTAAAAAAAATTGTAATGTCAGGTATAGACAAATGATAAACATAGAACACTAATTTTTTTGAATTTATTTGAAACACACATTATTTAACAACAAATTTTAAGTAAGCTTTGACTACCCAACTAGGAATAAATTTTCTTTTTGTAGGCTTTGACACTTGCAACCGACCTAACGTCATCATCAAACACGTCCCATTCTACTGGGTGTAATTGACTGGCTAATTCCATATGTAGGAATTTTAGTTGTAATTTTAATACATTTCGTTTTTTATAACCACTTTTTAAGTCCTCTTTTAACCAACATACTTTAGCTTTCTTAAATCTAACTGTTCTATATTTTAATTGTTAACTTCAGTATACATTGATACCTGAAGATGTGAGTATCGCTCACGAAACATGTAGTAATATTGTATATTAATAAAGTGATGTATACAAAGTTATTTTGTTTTAATTAAAATACATAATGACATCACAAAGTGAAAACCTTCTAGAAGAAGAATTCTTCTTCGAAAAAATAATATTTACGAGTACGGCAAAAAAGGCTAAAGTGTACAAAAAGTTGGCGATTAAATATAGATTAAAGTGCTTAAATTTATATTTTTTAAAAAGTTATTTAAAATGTAAAGTTATACCAAACTACATTAATTTTAAATTTAAATCCACCTCAATCTCCATAGAGAAAGCTAAAGTATGTTGGTTAAAAGAGGACTTAAAAAGTGGTTATAAAAAACGAAATGTATTAGGAATAAATCTCCTTTTAGGACAGTCAAATTGACAAGTTTAGTTCATATTAAGTGTCATTATAAAAACATAGAAAGGAAAAGCTAGTATTGACATAGTATGGTATAAATACTACTTGCGTATGTTTGTGTTTGATAGGTATTGGTTGTTGCATGAGGAAAAAATAAATTTACAATTGAATACTTAAAAAAAAGATAATATTATTGAGTAATATTGATAAGATTGAGTTACTTATCACTCAGTTTTATGAGCCGACGACGAAACTCAGGGATGTACCCCGAAGAGGATGCAGCAAATAGTATTAAAAACGTATTAAATATATTTTATTCAGTGAGAACAAAAAAATTCTAATGCTATTTTGAATAGTAATTTTTTTGTAGGTAAGTGCATTAAATCAAACTAAGATGACTTTAAAGGTGGCCGTAGTATGAACATGTAAAATAAATATCCGTTTTTTTTTTTAAATTTATTCTGGTTACTTTTTGGACCCCCAGGTATATTCACTAAGTCATCAGTTTTGAACTTTATGTTTTTACTAGCTGAATCACCCAGCGTTTTCCGGAGTTATGAATGATTTGATGTATAGTATTAAGGTTATGGTGTGTTACCCCTACCCCTACTCCTACCCAGTAATACTTCTCTTATTTTGGACGTCAAGTGTGCAAAATCTTATCTAGGACGACCAAAGTTAAGGTATAGGAAAGTGGAATGTGGGTGGTTTTTTTTTAAGTTTTCAAAATTAAGAAAGGGACGCTTAGATGCTTTGGGCATGTAGAGCAAAGAGAAAAGAATGTAAAGAGAATATATGACGTGAATGTGAATGGAAGAAGAAGCCGGGGAAATCCGAAAAGACATGGCACCATCAAGTGAGTCAAACACTTGAGTCGGGCCATGTCAGAAGTCAGAATAACAGAATAGAATGTATGAATGCGAGTGGCGAATGGCGGTCAGTCTTCTCTGCCTACCCCTGCGGAGAAACGGCGTGACGGTTAGTTAATTAGTCAGTGACCTATCCCCTGTTTTGTTGTCGAGTGTTCAAAATTTCATAAGGTTTGGAATAAAATTGTAGATGTGTCTAAAAACCCACACTGACACGCTTTTTTATTTATATCAGACGCGTTTTTTGAGGTAAATTTAAAAAACGAGAAACTTTGAATTTTTTTGAATTTCTGACTACCTTTATAGCTCAGTGGTCAAAGCAGTCTCTCAGATAGTGGAAAAATCCAAAGTTGAAACGCCAATCGCAAAAATTACATAATTTCTGGTGTATTTATCCTTTTTTATAAAATTTATAGCGGCGCAATGGATTGGGTCGGATTTCATTGAAATAGTTTTTCTATTTACCATCACGTTAAAAAAAAATTAGACGAAAGAATTCACACGCGTTTTGGTTCTAAGTTACTTGATTTCATTTCGATGCGTGTTAAAAATTCATGCA